>CM076846.1:210674030-210695731 GCA_039519185.1 Astragalus membranaceus | reverse complement strand
TAATAACTCTAGTGAAGCTAGTATACATTCTGAACCCCCCACACATGATATTCCCCAATTATCCATGAATGCATTGACATGCATACCTACTCACCAAACAATGAGAGTCACCAGAATGTATAATAACAAGCCTATCCAAATCCTAATTGATAGTGGTAGCACACACAACTTCCTAGATGTTGATGCAGCTAAGAGATTAGGGTGTGTTCTTGACTCTGTGACACCCATGTCAGTTACCGCAGGAGGTGGTAATAAAATCCAGGCTCCCTACACTTGTAGGAATTTTACTTGACAATTGAAGCAATGCACTTTCTCTGAAGATGTTATTGTATTACCAATTGTTTGTTGTGATCTAATTCTTGGTGTGCAGTGGTTAAAATCACTAGGCCAAATTGTTTGGGATTTTGCTAAGTTGCAGATGGAATTTAATGTTGATGGCAAGAAATGTGTGCTTAGAAGTGCCAAGACACCTTCTAGCAAGTTAATTAACAACAAGAAATTCACTCAAACAGTCCAAAGTGGAGCTGAAACATTTTTCTTGTACTTGGATCAGCCTACACCAACATTAGCAGTCCCCAAAGTGCAGCTGATGTCCATGAATGCTGCCTCTGCAGTGCTACCCGAACCATTGTAGGATCTTTTAGCAGAGTTTGATGATGTTTTTGGAGAGCCTACTGCTTTGCCTCCTAGGAGACCTGATTTTGATCACAAAATTCCTTTGAAGGAGGATATCATACCATTCAATTTGCGTCCTTACAGGTACTCAATTGTCCAGAAGGATGTAGTTGACAAGATTGTTTCTGATATGTTGTAGCAGGGTGTTATAAGGCATAGCAACAGCCCTTTCGCCTCTCCAGCTGTGTTAGTGCGCAAGAAGGATGGATCTTGGCACCTATGTGTGGATTATAGAAGGTTGAATCAGCATACAATCAAAGATAGGTACCCTATTCCTCTTATTGAAGACCTCATGGATGAACTTGGCAATGCAACTCTGTTTTCCAAACTTGACTTGAGGTCAGGTTTTAATCAGTTGAGAATTGATGATGGTGACGAGTTCAAAACAGCTTTCAAGACTCATGGAGGCCAATTTGAATATTTGGTGATGCCATTTGGTCTTACAAATGCTCCGGCTTCATTCCAAGCACTAATGAATCACATCTTCCAACCTTTTCTTAGAAGGTTTGTTATTATCTTTTTTGACGATATTTTGATCTATAGTCCTTCTCTAGAGGATCATATTGAGCACTTAAGGCAGATTTTTGTTACTATTCGAGCTCATCAGTTGTACCTCAAGAAGCAAAAGTGCCATTTTGCTACCACTAGAGTAGAGTACTTGGGGAATTATATTTCAAAGGGGGAAGTTTATACCGATCCCTCCAAAATACAAGCTGTCAAGGATTGGCCAATTCCTCAAAATCTCAAGCAATTGAGAGGATTTCTTGGTTTATCCGGTTATTACAGGAGGTTTGTTAAAGACTATGGCAAGATTGCCAAGCCTTTAACCGATTTGTTGAAGAAAGATAATTTTGTATGGAGTGAGGCAGCCACTGATTCTTTTAATCAATTGAAGAATTCACTTATTTCCTCACCTGTTTTGGCTTTACTAGATTTTTCAAAGACATTTGTGGTTGAGACTGATGCCTCTGGCAAGGGAATTGGAGCTGTATTAATGCAAGACAAACATCCAATTGCCTACATCAATAAGTCTTTAGGACCGAGGCAGTAAGCTTTATCTGTATATGAGAGAGAATTATTAGCTATTGTGTATATAGTGCAAAAATGGGGTGCCTACCTCTCTCACAGACCTTTTGTTATTAAGTCAGATCAGAAAAGTATTAAGTATCTACTTGACCAGAAACTCAACACACCATTCCAACAGACATGGATGGCTAAACTTATGGGGTTTGATTTTGAGCTTCAGTACAAGACTGGTTCCTCAAATGCTGCTGCAGATGCTTTATCTAGACAGAGTAGTGCTGGATTATTACCTATGATGCTTGATAATGCTCATGAAGACCTTTTGGCTTTGATGAAAAGCTCTTGGCAGAATGATGCTGATCTGCAGAAGATCATTTCTGATCTGCAGAATAACCGAGCCTCCCACCCTAAGTACTATTGGTTTAGAGATGAATTAAGAAGGAAAGGGAAGCTAGTGATTGGCAATGATACCAATTTGAAGTTGTTGATTTTCAAATGGCTACATGATTCTTTTGTAGGAGGGCATTCAGGGCGTGATATTACAGCTGCTAGAGTCAAGTCTCTTTTCTTTTGGAAGGGAATGAACAAAGAGATTCAAGGTTATGTACGGGCTTGTGATGTTTGCCAAAGAAACAAGCCTGAGTTGGTAAATCCTCCCGGTCTTCTCCAACCTCTTCCAGTTCCTAGCAAAGTGTGGGATGAAATTAGCCTAGATTTCATTGAAGGGTTGCCCTCATCTCATGGTAAGCAAGTCATTTTTGTTGTTGTGGATAGATTGAGCAAATATGCTCATTTCCTCACCCTCTCCCACCCTTATACTGCCATTGATGTAGCTCAACTGTTTTTGGATAATATTTTCAAACTCCATGGTATGCCAAGCATTGTGGTCAGTGACCGTGACCCTATCTTTCTGAGTACTGTGTGGAATGACTTGTTTAAGCTGCAGGGTGTCTTATTGCATAAGTTCATAGCCTATCACCCTCAAAGTGATGGCTAGACAGAGGTTGTCAACAAGTGTTTGGAGACATATCTCAGATGTATGTGCTCTGATAAGCCCACTAGTTGGTCTAAATGGCTCTCTCTTGCTGAATGGTGGTACAACACTCACTATCATTCCTCCATTCACACTAGTCCTTACGAGGTGGTGTATGGGCAGAGTCCTCCACTCCATTTACCTTATTTGCCTGGTGAGTCTCCTAACCAAGAGGTAGACCGTACCCTCACTGCCAGAGAATCTGTGATTAAGTTGCTGCAATTCCATCTCTTGAGGGCTCAAAATAGAATGGCTCAACAAGCTAACAGGTCTAGAACTGACAGAGAGTTTTCTATTGGAGATTATGTTTTCTTGAAGCTGCAGCCTTATAGGCAGGTAACTGCTCGGCAACAATCATTTCTTAAGCTCAATCCTAAATATTATGGTCCTTTTAAAGTGCTTGATAGGATTGGCAAGGTTGCCTACAAGCTAGAACTGCCACCATCTGCTGGAATACATGATGTCTTCCATGTTTCTCAGCTGAAACTCTGTGTTAATCCCTCTGTTGCTGCTGTAACTTCTCTGCCACCGGCTGCTGCTGTTTCTAAAACTCCTCTTGCCATTCTTGATCGTAAAATGGTTAAACGTGGACGTGTTCATGCTACAAAGGTGCTGGTCCAGTGGGTTGGTGAGCCTAAAGAGGATGCTACTTGGGAGTTTTATTATGATTTACTCAAGCAATTTCCTTCTTTCCATCCTTGAGGACAAGGATTGCTTTTGGGGGGGGGGGGGGGTATTGTCACGGTACTGGTAGGGTGACAATATTCTAAGTTACAATTTCATTTCCTCTTTTATATTGTTTCCCATGTTATTTCATTTCATCTTAGTTTTTATTTTACTTTACTTTATTTACTATGGTAAATTGTAAGCATGACTCAGCACATGCTTTGCACGTTGTAACAGAAATGATCCCCTATATGGATGAATGAAAGATTTGGTGATACGCATCATTATTGCTATCACAACAAGCTTGCTTTTCTCTCTCTGATATTCTCTCACTCATTTTCTTCTCTACCTGCAAATCCGAATTCCATTCAAGTTCTTGGAGTTCCGTAGCTGGTAGTAGGGTTTTATCGGAGAAATCCTCCCTAAAATCCAAATTCTGTGTTACATTTGGCTTCTATCAACTATTAGGGTCTGTTTAGATTGACTTATTTGGACTTATCTACTGACGTAAGAATTTGGAGACTATTTGGGATAGCTTGTGTAAACAACTTATGGCATGTTTATAAACTGGTTTCACCTAATTTTCATAAGCTCTCCAGGATAACTTATGAAAATAGCTTATAGCTTATACAAAATTAGTTTAACATTGTTTTATTCTTTATTATAGAACCAGCTTATGCATAAACTCTTATATGATAAACGCTTAACTAAGCTATTTATCTTCTGTCAACTAACTAATCTATAATCTAAGCCCACAAGTAAGGTTCTTTATGTGTTGATATTACCTTTAGATGTGTCACCGCCAACCTTCTTAATTCATATTGGCTTCATGCAGTTGGCGAATTTTGTGGAAACGTTGAGTTATGCCGGCTCACCGAGCAGGTTGTTTTCTCGGACCCTTACAAAGTTTCTGAATATAATCGTTGGACCTCCCCTCATCTTGATCGTGATGCTGAGGCTGTTCGGGAAGACAATCTGCTGAAGCTTGAAGTTGCTGAGCTGAAATCTAAGTATAATGACGCACTTTTTTCTTCTTTTTATGACTGGTTTTGCTGTTAGGGTTTATGTTTATGAGAATTTATGTTCATTCAGGTTCTGTGAGAGGTCTCAAGCACTAATACATGGAGATCTACACACTGGTTCTGTGATGGTTACTCCTGAATCAACTCAAGTAATTGATCCCGAATTTGCATTTTATGGACCAATGGGTTTCGATATTGGAGCCTTCTTGGGAAATTTGATTTTAGCATTCTTCTCTCAAGATGGACATGCAGATCAAGCAAACGATCGAAAGGTAGGTCCTCTTCTACCAATTCTCTTGTGGCCCATACTCCTCATTTTATTTCGTGTTTGTATTTATCCGCATATTTCTGGTCATTCTCCATAATCTAACTTGCAAACTTAAATTGTTTCTCTCTGTTTTTTTTGCATCATAATTTATATTTTTACTTCGGTTGTTTTCTATCATGGCATAGGCTGGTTATCTTTAAGTAATCATACATATATGTTAAAAAACATGGCATCCATGGAAATTAGAGAAAAAAACTCTAAAAGCCTATTATATTTAAAGTAGTGAAGTATTACTAATGAGAAGAAGATGATTACAAATGAGTCTACCATATACATATCTTTGTAGATATCAAGGCATTTGTACCAGCAATCATGTTTCTGATCTTTGCTACCTTTGTACTTATTTGTAGTTTTTTGATACCTTCAATTGTTTTCGTGTTTTATCTCCATGATGCCCATATTTGGTCCCTTTCAATCCTAATTTAAAGAATGATCTCTTGCTGTCATGTTGGTTGCGTATCAAAATTAACACTATGTGAAATCTGAGAAGTTCTAGAGATGATTTCTAACACAGGATTTCAGTCTTGTTTTTATATTTGGGTAATCCATTGATTTTAGAGAACAAAAGCCGTCTCCATCCCAACACTGATAAGAAGTGGAGACTTGGTTATAGGATGGTTTCTTGGTTTCTTGGTCAATCAAAGAAAAAGCATTAAATATATAAGAAATTGCTCAATTAACACAAATAGTACTAGTAATAAGCAATAGAATAAAGACTACAAGAATCCAACCTAGGTTCATCTTCCCTAACCCCAAAGGAAACTAAAATTTCATTATAAAGAAAAGAGAGATAGAACTAGGATGATGGAACTTCAAATAATGGACTTTTTAAGGGAATCAGCATTGCCATTTTGGATTCATATAAATAATATATAGGGATTGAACGGCTTTCTTACATTGACTAGTTTTGAGGAGTTCCGAGTTCCCTTTCTTACAGACATGGTTGGAACACAGTCTTCTGTTAACTGAACTAGCATCGTAGTGTCAATCTATTGTGTATGTTCACCTCATTTGGCAGATCTTTTTTCACTTGAGTTACCGTGTTAAATTGAAAGGTGAATGAAATAGCGAGTTTTGACATTCAACTGTAATGATTGATAGTTGCTGAAGATCATTGATTATATAGCAATAAAAGTGTTATTACTTGTCTAAAACACACTATGTTATGCAGGCATATAAGGAGTGGATTCTTAAGACAATTGAAGACACTTGGAATCTTTTCCACCATAAATTCACTGCACTTTGGGATGAGCATAGAAATGGTGCTGGTGAAGCTTATCTTCCAGCAATCTATAACAATCCTGAGGTTCAGCTTCTTGTACAGAAAAAATACATGACAGATTTGTTTCATGACAGTCTTGGATTTGGTGCTGCCAAAATGATAAGGTGAGACTCTTCCTCTTAAATGATTTTTTCTGCTTATAACAAAAATGGTAAGGTGCGGTTGCAATAATCATTTTTACCAGAATGCTATAGGATTTCTGTGCCCTGATCTTAGTTGATCAATATGAGTTGGAATTCAGAGATTATTTGCATTGCTTGCGTGCATAAAAGAACGTGAAAAACCTTATCTTAGGTAGCATGACTAACTAACTCTTTCATTTTAATTATTTGGTTGGCAGGAGAATTGTTGGTGTGGCACATGTTGAGGATTTTGAATCCATTACTGATGCTGCCAAACGAGCATCCGGTGAAAGGCGGGCACTTGATTTAGCTAAGATGCTTCTCAAAGAAAGAAGAAAGTTTCAGGGCATTTCTGAAATTATCTCAGCAATCAGGCAATTTTAGTCATGTCATGACAAGGTTTTGCTGTATCAATTAAAAACCTCTATCAGTTATCTTGTGTTTTATGATGTATTCTGAGATTTTGGCTTGGTGAGTACTATAACTGTTTCCCAGTCAAATTATGTATAAAAAATAAATAAACTTTTTTTTTGGCTTGATGAGTACTGTTATTTTGTTTTCATTTGTTCTCTATGAGAAAAGGATTTTAATTGATTCTATATATGTAAAAATTGTTTTTAGCTTTTGACATGAAAGTACTAGAAATATTAATTGTTGACTAAAAAATGAGCAACGTGCATATTTTTTGTTTTTATGCTATCCTTTAATTCACACTGTATTGTGGCATGGTTCATGATTGTAACCGACATTGTTGTGAGGATCACTACACGATAACAATGAAATATGACAATATGAATGTGACATTTTAGGAACTCAGCGCCTTCTTAGTTTAATTTGTTTAATTTATTTACATAGACTTATTTATGGGGAACAACAACAAAGCATGCATGCTATTCATCTCATTTAGTGTCTTATTTATGGAAGGAGAATACTATAGCTTTGTGTTCCCTTTACATACCTTAGTACTCTTTTTGCAGCTACCATATGAGAGTTTTTCGGTTTTTCCATGAATCTGCTGATCATTCCGACACTAAACATAATGTCAGGTCGAGTGTTGCACAGGTACCTTAGGGAGCCCACGATCTGTTTAAACAAGGTGGCATCTACTTCAATCCCTTCGTCGTCTTTCGACAACTTGCTGCTAGTGTCTGATGGTGTCGAAACTTCCTTGCAGTTGCTCATGTCGAATCTCTTCAGGATATCAGCTGCATACTTCGACTGGTGCAGGAGTATACCCTTACTTCTCTTGGTAAACTCCATCCCCAAGAAATATGATAGATGTCCTAGATCACTCATTTCAAATTCTGACATCATCACTTTCTTGAAGGCTTCGACTTCGACTTCATTGCTGCCAGTTACAAGTAGATCATCTACGTACAGGCACAACAACAACTGAGTCGAAGTTCCATTCTTCTTCACATATACTCCATGTTCATTGGTGCATCTCATGAACTTCTGAGCCAAGAGAAATCCATCAATTCTCTTGTTCCACATACGCAACGGGATTGTGGCATGAGTGCCAACGGGCAACGGGAGTGGCAACGAGAGCGCCAACGGGAGAGGTAACGAGAGCGCCAACGGGAGGGCCAACGATGATGCAAACGGGAGGGTCAATGCATATTTTACCTCTAATGTCTAAATACATTATTATGGATCAATGTAATTCATATTGTCAATCTCCTTTAATTTCTTCGACTCAATATAATTTTCATTTGTATGTTATATGACATAATACCTATCTCTTTCCACTTTGAATTTAAAATCATACATTTTGGACATTGTTCACAACTTATGATTATCTTCCAGATTACTATTATGACTTTATGGCAATACACCGATCATACAGTATCACCCGTGCGTATGCGGGTAAAAAAACTAGTTTGACTATAAAAAAGGAAAATTTTATAAAAAAACTAACGGTAAGCAGTTACCGTAAATTGGTAGTTTTATAAAACACGCGCGGTCATAGGCGCGTAGACACGATGGATTATCTGTGGAATCCTCCAGTACATGAGTGGCGAACGCCCGAAGCAATCCGCCAATACGATTGGTGGAGAGAGAACTGAAAATTGGGGATGGGGAGGCTGTGGTGGGTGACAGTGGTCATAACCCTCTCCACACTATTAGGAGACTTCGCCGATGGCTTGACGGTGGCACCCATCCCGAACAACAACCCACTCTCTGCGACGAGCTTATTCTCCCCAACGGTTACCCATGCACCGAATACGTGGTACTCACTCTTTCTTTCTCAATCTCAACCCTCACTGCCTTCCTCTCCGGAATCTAACCTAACTTCTATCAATTGAGTTTCAATCCACTCAACATCGCAAAACAAAAATGTCAACCAGCTATTTTTGTTACTCCTCCGTTTTGGCGCTGTTATATTTGATTTGTATTTTGATTAATTTGCAGATTCAAACAAAGGATGGTTTCTTGTTAGGTCTTCAGCGTGTTTCATCATCTTCTCCTCGTATTGAGTATGCTCATGCTATTTATGGTTCCCCTCTCGTTCCCCTCTCTTTACCCATACATTCCCTTGAAACAAGAGGGGAACATACCTCTATGGAAACACAAGACTCAGATAATCAACCCATTATAGTTGGAATAAAGTTTACAATGATGACACTCCATAGCTATGTGTTTGGAATATTCAAAGTTCATTATAGTTGGAATAAAGTTTGCAATTCTTTGACGAAAGAGTTGACAACGATATAATGTTGAAGACATCATTGGGGATGTGATACAAGTCCATATCTAATTGATCACCAATAGTGGAAACCCAACTCACACTTGAGCAATATCAAGTCTTGAGTTCAATGAAGAAAGTACATTATAAGTGTGATTGAAGTACTTGACAATAATACATCCCAATGGGTAAAAGTACTTGGACCATAAGAATAAAAGTGGTAGGATGAGGTTTTCCTCTTAATGGACATATAGCATATATTTGCTGAGGTGCATAATTATGGGTGCATTTCTGATATAGTCTACCTATATGAGAATGAAGTGGGGCCGCTTCATAGAGTTAAAGGGCTTGACTCTTAAATTCTCATGAAAAGGATACCAGACACAAGGCCTAAACAAAAGTGATATCTTTATAATTCGATCAATGATACCGAGATATCATGTGAGTTATGAATAATTGGTTCAAAGCTTGTCTACCAATTTATTCAGGGATGAGTGAAGACTTAATTTACTAAGTAGTGGTTCAAATCGTAAGATACAATTATCTGAAACCATGATATTTCCGAAATAATGGATTTAGATATATTTTCAAAATGGTGGGGCATTGTTGGAGAAATTTCCAAAATATATATTTGGAAGATTGCAATTGGTTAAATATATATGACTTTGTGTATTTATAATAGTGTTGGGTGTGGCCTGGTGGGTTGGATTTGTTCTATGCGTCTTTAAGGTACCAAGTTCGAGTCCTGTACTTGGTTGTTTTTAATTTGGTGCGTTATTTTAATTAACGGACTAAAATGAAATTAAAAGGGTGTGCGAATTGGCGTCGGTTGGATTCGAACTTGAGTCTCCTAGTTGGAGAGGCGCAAGTATGTTTGTTGATTGCTAATCTCAATTGAATAAAATGATGTGTAGAGAAGATGAAGATGCAAAATCAAAACTGCGTTGTTCTTCGAAGATGATTTGGAAAAATGTTACCAAGTGGCTTCGGTCTCAAGAGGGGGGGTGAATTGAGATTTAAAACTTTTCAGATCTTTCGAAAACGTTTTTCCCCTTTTCAATGACTTAGATCAATTTTCGCGCAGGTTAAGTGGAAGCGAAGGAATTAGAATATAAAGCAGTAAAGCAGTATAACAGTAAAGCAGGAAAGCAGTAAAGCACGCAGAGATTTATCCTGGTTCGGTCACCTCCTAGTGACCTACGTCCCGTCCTCACACCCTTGTGAGATTTTCCACTAACACAACAAGGCTTACAGGTGCCTTGGAAAACCTTTACAGACTCAGGCACTCTCCTCCTAGGATACCCCACCTATAGAGAGCCCTCAGATCTAATATAACAATAACAAGAGATACCCCACCCCTGTTACAATCAACTGCCCTAGAAAGATACCCCACTTCCTAGTACATGCAGCTACCCTAGAGAGATACCCCACTCTCTAGAACAAAACACAACAATTAAATAATAAACAATTGTAAATGCAGAAATACCTCTAGTGTAGGCAGATATTACAACTTGAAGAATACAACCCCAACTAACTCTTAGCAACAGATCACTCAGACAGACCAACGGTACGTGACGAGCAAAAGTATAAGCGTGAAGAGTTTTCTCAAAAGTTTTCTGTTTCATGCAAGTGGGTTGAGTTGTGTGTTGTGTAAAATGAATCGTGAAGCACTGCCTATTTATAGGCTATGAGGAATTCATTTTCACGTTAAAAATAGTGTAGGAATCGATTCTTTGTTAAAATGTATTTGATCTAGGAATCGATTTATTTAGGTGAGGACTCTTGGAGTCATTGAAGACCTAGTTTCATGTTTTAGACCTTGTCCCTTTTATTGTTTCTATGTTATCGATTGTATAACGATCATGTATCAGTTGTAAATCGTTTCCGCTACTTTATGTTTTGAGTATTGAACACCAGGATTTTGTACAAGTCTTAAGTTTTGAAACTTAAGCATTTTCAGGGAGTTTATGAGGTTCGTAGAACCATTTGATATGTATTATCGAAAGTTTTAGTTGTGTTCAATATTTCAAAAGCAGAAAGTTACTCTGATGTACGCCATTGAGTGCATTTCGGTGATTCTATATGATAGAATTCATCGGGGTGTTACATTATGGTATCAGAGCAGTTCTGTAACACCCTAAAATATTTATTAATTTATTTGATTAAGTACTTAGGAATTTAAATTAATTAATTGAATATAATTAATTATTAGAAATTATATTAATATGTGTAGGTGGTATTAGGAGATGGAGGCACCAAAGTAGATGGACTTGGGCTTAAGTGAGAAGCCCAAGCCCACGAATCTAGTCATATGCGAAGTGAACAAGCGCCTAGGGGGTTAGGGTTTGTTGTGATCATTTGCGAAATTGAGAATAGAGAGGAAGAGAGAAGAGAGGCGCGCCGTTGGAGAGGAGAGAAGAAGAGAAGAGAGGTCGCGCCACCAAGAGAGGAAAGGATCGTGATTCCGTTGCCGTAGTCCCGTTCGTGATCGTCTCGGAGGCTCCTACTCTTCGAATACGAGGTTAGGGGAGCTCTATCCTTCCATCTAATAGATCTGCTGATAGGTCCTAGATCTAGGGAGGGGGAAGTCATGAGCCCCAAATCCTAGGCCCACATGTTTTACCCGCATACGCACGGGTGATACTGTATGATCGGTGTATTGCCATAAAGTCATAATAGTAATCTGGAAGATAATCATAAGTTGTGAACAATGTCCAAAATGTATGATTTGAAATTCAAAGTGGAAAGAGATAGGTATTATGTCATATAACATACAAATGAAAATTATATTGAGTCGAAGAAATTAAAGGAGATTGACAATATGAATTACATTGATCCATAATAATGTATTTGGACATTAGAGGTTAAAATATGCATTGACCCTCCCGTTTGCATCATCGTTGACCTTGATGTGTGCTCTCACTCAACGGGATTGCCAACATGAGTGCCAACGGGCAACGGGAGTGGCAACGAGAGCGCCAACGGGAGAGCACACATATAAAGGGTGAGATAAACATTATCTCAGTGAGTCCTATCGAGACCCCTTACTAACTCTAGCGGTTCATAAAGCTTTATCTTGTGAACTCATGGCCCTAATAAGCAACCATGTGGACATGTATTTTATTTTCATGTAACTTGTAGCCCTAATAAGCGACTACTCGTTAAATTAATTACTTTCTTGATGTAGCCCTGATAAGCAACTACACATCATATTTTCATGAACTTAGCACAACACCTCAAGCCTACCTTAGCATGGTTATTTCTCTGGCCTTTGGTGAACCCATCCCGCTAATCACTAGTGGGCAAAACATGTGGGCCTAGGATTTGGGGCTCATGACTTCCCCCACCCTAGTATGCTACTAAACTGGAGGATCGTCATCCTCGATATACTCAAAGTATACCATCCACCTTTCCCCAAGGGAAAGTAACTTGAATTGTGTTTACATGAATTGAAAGTTTTAATGTCTTTATAGACTTACAATCAATTAACTTAGCATGACATGATGAACTCTAGGTTCGTTATCTCAACATGATCCGTATGCACTCGCGTTCACTATGGTACGGTTTTTATAACATTCTTAACGTTCAAAACATGGTATTTTATAGTTTGAATTACACCTCTGAATAGACCTTTCAATAAGCTTCAAAACGCAACTGAAAACGTTTCAATCGGATTACCGGATCAAAAGTTATCGCGAAAACAAAATCGACAAGTTTTGATGAAATTTACACTACGTCGCGACGCGGACAGTGTCCGTCGCGACGCGAAATCACACAGCAACATTTTCGTTGCAATTTTACAAAGGGTCGCGACGCGAAGGGGGACGGGTCGCGACGCGATGGCATCCAGATAATTCAGAAAACAGGTTTTCGAAATGCGATTTTGTTCCGTTCCGCTTTCAATCCGATATCGAGACTTAAAACAAGCATAGCAAGCAATTATTCCAGACCAGCGAAAGCGATAAACGGTCAATCAATTCACACAATCATCAAATCAAGCAATCGGTTGCAAACATAGTGAACGCGAATATGGTAGTGAAAGATTTGTGTGTGATGTATGCAAAGGGTACTCTCCCGATTAACTAATTGTTTAATGCTATTCACGAGTTCGAAGTTGTAGGCAACTTGAGTCGCACTTATCAAGAAAGACTATCACTTATTGTTAAGGCCATGGTTAATTTTTTGGAGGTATGTTTTCTAGAGATTTATTATTGAAGTCTTTAAGTGTACATTCTTTGCATGTACACTTACATGATTCACGACTTATCGGATATAGATGGTCCATTGATATTGTTTTCTTCAATGTTGGCATTCCATGTGTGTTTCTCCTATGTCGAGCAAACCATTCTCTTTCTGTGGCTATATGGTCATTTAAGTAGAAGCATGTTTTGGCTTTCCCTGCCATCTCATACAAATGTATGCAGGGAAAGTGGTAGTTTGTTCTTGCTTCGACTTGCTTTTCTTGCAAAATCTATAATTTTTGATTTTGCATTAGTTTTCCCTATGCTGTTTATTTAGTTTTTCTATAATGTTATTTTCATTTACACATCTCTTATGGATAGAATTGTGTTGTTTTTGGATATATACTTTTGTTGATGTTTCACTGGAGTTGATCTTATGGATTAGCGATGGATTTTTATTTTGCCTTCCTTCCATGTATCTTTTTGTTTGAAACCTGTTGTGAAATACCTTTTTAGGTACCGGGAATTGTAACTTTGTCCTTAAAAGTCGAGCACCAAGAGATGGGTGTCGATCCATATATGAGAGTAACTTTATCATGGGCAGTATTCCAACATGAATGAATAGGCTTACGAATAGGTTCTCATCATTGTCTTGTAATAGTTTATAACTATTAGGACAAGTATCAAACATACAAGTATATAATTAATATGCTTGCCAACTTCAGAAGAAACTACTGGAAGTTTGTTATCCCAAGAAGACAACGAAGTATCTTTCGAGGGGTTTTGTAGCTATTCACTATGATATAGTAAAACACATCTTACATAAAATTATATTGCATTGAATAAGTGAATGTTTTAAAGAACTCAATTATTGTTTCTTATTATATCATGAAAATTAAATTAATTTAACTAACTACACCTACTATAATTACAAGCAATAGAATTACAAGGCATATCTCACTACCATATTTGCATACATCACACACAAATCTTTCACTACCATATTCGCGTTCACTATGTTTGCAACCGATTGCTTGATTTGATGATTGTGTGAATTGATTGACCGTTTATCGCTTTCGCTGGTCTGGAATAATTGCTTGCTATGCTTGTTTTAAGTCTCGGTATCGGATTGAAAGCGGAACGGAACAAAATCGCATTTCGAAAACCTGTTTTCTGAACTATCTGGATGCCATCGCGTCGCGACCCGTCCCCCTTCGCGTCGCGTCCCTTTGTAAAATTGCAACGAAAATGTTGCTGTGTGATTTCGCGTCGCGACGGACACTGTCCGCGTCGCGACGTAGTGTAAATTTCAGCAAAACTTGTCGATTTTGTTTTCGCGATAACTTTTGATCCGGTAATCCGATTGAAACGTTTTCAGTTGCGTTTTGAAGCTTATTGAAAGGTCTATTCAGAGGTGTAATTCAAACTATAAAATACCATGTTTTGAACGTTAAGAATGTTATAAAAACCGTACCATAGTGAACGCGAGTGCATACGGATCATGTTGAGATAACGAACCTAGAGTTCATCATGTCATGCTAAGTTAATTGATTGTAAGTCTATAAAGACATTAAAACTTTCAATTCATGTAAACACAATTCAAGTTACTTTCCCTTGGGGAAAGGTGGATGGTATACTTTGAGTATATCGAGGATGACGATCCTCCAGTTTAGTAGCATACTAGGGTGGGGGAAGTCATGAGCCCCAAATCCTAGGCCCACATGTTTTGCCCACTAGTGACTAGCGGGATGGGTTCACCAAAGGCCAGAGAAATAACCATGCTAAGGTAGGTTTGAGGTGTTGTGCTAAGTTCATGAAAATATGATGTGTAGTTGCTTATCAGGGCTACATCAAGAAAGTAATTAATTTAACGAGTAGTCGCTTATTAGGGCTACAAGTTACATGAAAATAAAATACATGTCCACATGGTTGCTTATTAGGGCCATGAGTTCACAAGATAAAGCTTTATGAACCGCTAGAGTTAGTAAGGGGTCTCGATAGGACTCACTGAGATAATGTTTATCTCACCCTTTATATGTTGTGGTTTTTACAGAGAAGCAAGGGAAAGCAAAGGCGACGAAGCACGGTTAGCCGGTGCGACTCATGGAGTCTTGGGAGATTTGATTTCATGTTTAGTCATTTTTAGCTTCTTTTAGTTATGTTACCGATTGTATGACTTTCACTGGTTAAGTTGTAAAATCGTTGTGACCCATTTCTATTTTACCCGTTCACTCAAGCAATCGGTTGCAAACCAGATACTCATGGAAACACAAGACTCAGATAATCAACCCATTACTCTAACTTCATCCCTGTCTCTTCCCAAAATTTGCAAAAAGACTGATTCTCACAAAATTTAAAATCTTATTGAATACTCATATGTCCCCAACGATGCCCAAATCGCCGAGACCGTACCTCCTCTTCTGAGCCCTTATAACATTTTCAGGAGACAAAAATCACTCACCAGATCTATTAGAAACCTGATTTCCACAAACCGCCCACATATAAAAGAATATGTTCGGTCATCTCGACTGGATGATGTAACCTTAGAGCAATAAATCAAGAACAATATGTTGATTTAGAGATCTCCCAAAATCTCATAAATCACTGGAAGTCTGAAGGATATACAACGTTGCACTTTGGAGCCGTCAGGCTAATCCTTTCTCTTCATGGAAGAAAAAATATGACTGTTTTCTGCAAAATAGCTCTCTTAGATTCGAGCTATCTTCACTATTAAAATGCTGTAATCGGAATTGTCTTAACCACTCTCCATGCTGGTAGTGTTGTCCTCACCATTTTCCCAAATTACAATGTTAGTCTAAATGATAGTACTCTGTCTAAGAGACTAAAAGTCCAGATCCAAATCACTGGATCAGATCAAGTTCCAGAAGCTTTGTCTGCAAGCCTTCATCATCAAATAATCTATCGTCTCCAAAATCACTCGATAGATTTACCACTCTCAGGATGCTCTTCTGATTCATTGTTGGTTGTCTCCAACCGAGAAGAAGAAGTACCTTCCATAGTTCAGATCCCAAGGAAAATCTCAAGAGAAGAATTAACCCAATTAATTCCTCTTGAATGGATAACCAATTATGAAAAACTTCATGTTGTTAGATGACCAATACAGTCCCAAGAAGCTACTTTCAGGAGATCTATAGATAAAACAGTCAAAACCAATTTTTATAAAACCAGATGAAGGATCCAACTCGACTTCCTCTTCAGCCATCTTCCAAACCATGATGATACAACCTGTGCTTAAAGAAGATTGGTGTCCTATCCATGTCGTTACCGCTGAAGGAGAACCTATCTATACTGACAAAATAGATGGTCATTTTATTTGGGGTGTAGATCCAAATATGTGTGATCTAGAATGTGATTGTTGGATCAATGATGATGATGATGATGATTATATGGAAAGGAAGATCATTTTTTTCAAAAAAGAAAAAGAAGGGCACATGCAAACAGTCTCATCCTCCAAGGAGAAAGTCTGACCCTGATAATGGTCCTTGGATAGGGATTCATGAGAAAAGACAACCTCTTCCAATTTATGAAGAAGCTCTTAAAATCCTCAGAAAAGAAAACCTTTTACCACCTAATGACCCTACTCTTGTTACATGGTCTCCGTCAGATCATTGTAAACCCTTGAATCCTCCAAAGATGAATAAACCAATTCCTTGTTTCATGTTCTCAGCTTCAACTTCAAATTATGACCAACAATTTCCTGCTCTAGAAAGAAAAAGTGGATCCCATCACAAGCAGGTCATCCAAACCTTTCATACAGCCTAATGAAGTCCAGCCTGATGGGAAGCTTAAGCCCTTAACCCTCAAATATGGTTGCTCAAAATGACATGCTTCAGAATCTTGATAAAAAGGTAGATAAAATTGCAGAGAAAATAGACGAAACAGATGAAAACCTCATAGTTTTGTCTCAAAAAATGCAAAAACACTACAGAAACTTAAAAGTCCAAGTCTCACAGTTAGATCAAGATTTGAAGAAGATGTTAGAAGACAAAATTTTCGGTAAAGTTTTTTATCACAAGGAAAGAGAAATCAGAAAACTGCAAGGCCAAGAAAAGAAATTGATGATTTCTTGAAAGCCTCCAAAGAAATAAAACCTAAACCAGAAGAAGATCCTTTCTTTAATCCTCCATCTTTTCCTACTTATTTTGCCCAACCAGAAAGACCTTCTCCCTTTTTCCCTTCATATACATCTTCACCACCGGATTATGCTAAATACATACCCTCAACCTATAGACCCAAATCTGCCAGAACCACCATATCAACCTCCAGGTTGAAAGGCAAAACTGCAAAATTAAGTGTATCATCCTCTGATTCTCAAGATGTTCCTCAAACACCTCCTCCTAAATTCCAAAAGGAAGAAATTCCAGATAAAAGTTTTCAAGCCATGGCAATCACAAAAAATTATGAGTCCTTCCAAGAAAGTGATTCTCCAACAAAATCCTTAGAAGAAAGTCTTAAAAGCCTCTCGAATTCTTCTTTTTCTTGTGAAGATGATTCTTCTCAAAATACATCCACTGAAGGTTCCTCCGAATCTCGTTCAACCGCTGAATCTTTTTCAACAGAATCAAAAAATGACAAAAACTTCATGAATGTTTCTAGACTATTTATGGTAAATGTAAAGGAGGAAGGCTCATTTTATGAAGAATCACTTGAAAATGAAGAAAGTCCAACCACTGAAAAGGCTAAAGTGACTAGTGGTCCTTGGTTTACTCTTGATGGTATACCACCTAGTCGATGGAGGAAAAGACTTGTTGAATTTGGTGGATGGCTTGATACTCAAATGATGAAGACGGGCTCAGATACTTACAAAATCATTGAATAATTTTTCTGTAGAATGGCGGGCACGTTGAAGGAATGGTATCACAATATTGGAGCATTCAAACAAGATGAATTGCAAAGACTAGAAAATGTTGCATCTCTGCTTGGGGTTCTTCACAACGAATTTATTGGTGATATGGATGTGTTTGATACAAAAAGAAGACAAGAATTCTTTGAAATGAAATGCTATTCTCTCAAAGTCAAAGACCTTGAAAAACATTATCAAAGAATGTCCCAAAGGTATTATATTCTCAATGGATTTAAAGATCCCAGCCTCAAAAACACACATGTTTCCTCATTACCTCAAGAACTTCAGCCAGAAATCCACAAGATGGTCGCCACAGCTCAGAGAGATATTAAGACCATGAGCCTCGATCAAATTTATCAGATGACATTAGAGGCACTCGATAAGTTATGCAGACTGCATGAACATTTTTCAGAAATTGTAGAACAAAAATCCAAGTTCACCAAGGCGTGCAGGAAACCCTACTTGAAAATCAAGTGTAAAGACAAAAAGTGCAATTGTACCACTAGAAAGAAAAACCATCGGCAAAGATTCACTAAATCTTCCAGAGTCTTCAAAACTGGAAAGAAAACGAATGCTTTAAAATTCTTCAAAAAGAAAATATTTAGAGGATGTTTTGTTTGTGGAGAAAAAGGACATTTTTCAAAAAATTGTCCTAATAAGACCCACAAGGCGGCAAAGCTAGTCAACTCTCTCCAACCTTTAGAAGGAGATTTGGAATCCTTATATTCAGAACAAAGCTCTGTTGACGAGGAAACAATTTTTGCTCTGCAGAATTCTTCTTCTGACGAAGAATCATTCACTGAATCCGGAGATGATGGATATTTTCCTATTTTCATGATATAATAAGAAACAATAATTGAGTTCTTTAAAACATTCACTTATTCAATGCAATATAATTTTATGTAAGATGTGTTTTACTATATCATAGTGAATAGCTACAAAACCCCTCGAAAGATACTTCGTTGTCTTCTTGGGATAACAAACTTCCAGTAGTTTCTTCTGAAGTTGGCAAGCATATTAATTATATACTTGTATGTTTGATACTTGTCCTAATAGTTATAAACTATTACAAGACAATGATGAGAACCTATTCGTAAGCCTATTCATTCATGTTGGAATACTGCCCATGAATGCATTTGAGAAGAGATCATATATTGAATTTAGCAAATTTTCGATAGTGGATAAAAGCACTCTAAAGTACTGACTTCCACTATAGCGAATAGAGTCCAAATTGACGAAGTTACCAATGGAAGGTGTGATTGGCCCTGGGAGATTGTTATCTAACACCTGGATTGTGATAACATAATAGAGGTTTCCCACTTCACTTGGAATACCACTAATAATTAAATGGTTGCGGTAGAGCCGTAGAGGTAAAGATATTGCATCTTGGTCAAGTTTTTTTTTTTGGCAAAAGAAAGAGATATGTAGCCTCGTTAAAATTTTTTGATGCAGAATACTTCTTAGAAAAGAAAACATAAATTGCCAACTATAGAAGAGTTGTGCCAGAGAGAGATAGTGATTAGACATATCAAGTTAAACAAGTTGTTTTAGAATTCCTATTATTGAATTACGGATGCACCTACATACACACATACATCATACATATTTGTAGTTTTGCAAGCAATCTTATGCATATAATCTCAAGAATATGTGACTCTGATTTGCTCATTAAATGAAGAAAAAAATGTTGCTTTGTAAGGTAAAAGAAGACGAAAATGCTGAGCTATAAAACAAATATATATAACATAATAATATATATTAATATAATGCACTTATAAACCCAGTCAGCCACAAATTTTTATTGTCACGATTCAGAGACAGAGTTGTTGAACGGGTAAAATAGAAATGGGTCACAACAAATATAAAAGATGTAGGCTCCACCATTTGGGTCGAGAAAAACAAACTTCAATCTTTGAACTAGAATTAGGAGGGGCCGCGTGAACGCAGGCCCCCATTGCCACAAATTATGATGTAGGCTCCACCACTTGGGTAGACCTTAGGTCTGCACCCCTCCTAAGTGAAAAGGATTGATTGCTGGAGTTGAGTACCCTTTGCTGGCTCAACACATATCTGATTTCTTGGCAAAGACCCTCTTCTTTACCTCTCTCCTTTTCCGTTCTACTACTGAGCACAAACGAGACGGTAAATATTTGTCCTCTTCCAATGACTTTAAGTAAGTTTCATAAAATCATATAAATGTGTGTTTTATATCATTTCATATTAATCAGCTAGTTGTCCCTGAAGGGACATCCGATAAAATTGGAACCATACAGAGTAGATTAGCTGATATTAATCAGCTAGTTTTCTTGACAAGCTTTATCAGCTAGGTTAGAACTAATTTTACTGAGTACTTCAAATTCATTTTGTCACGGTACTGGTAGGGTGACAATATTCTAAGTTACAATTTCATTTCCTCTTTTATATTGTTTCTCATGTTATTTCATTTCATCTTAGTTTTTACTTTACTTTATTTTCTATGGTAAATTGTAAGCATGACTCAGCACATGCCTTGCACGTTGTAACAGAAATGATCTCCTATATGGATGAATGAAAGATTTGGTGATACGCATCATTATTGCTATCACAACAAGCTTGCTTTTCTCTCTCTCATATTCTCTCACTCATTTTCTTCTCTACCTGCAAATCCGAATTGCATTCAAGTTCTTGGAGTTCCATAGCTGGGTAGTAGGGTTTTATCGGAGAAATCCTCCCTAAAATCCAAATTCTGTGTTAAGTGGTATCAGAGCAACGATCCTGTTGCTCTGTTCTGCTTCTGCTTCCATGGCGTCGGGAACACGATCAGCTACTACAATAGCAGAGTTGGACAAGAAATACGATGAGAAACATGCTGAGCTTAGTGCACAAATGGCTCAAATGTTCGCTGGAATGGAGGAAATGAGGGTCATGGCTGATGCGTGAACGAGCTACCATTCCTGAAGATTCAACAAATTATGGAAATGGTCCCCGATTTGGAGTTCAACAGAACAACACCGGTAATCACTATGCTACGAGGATTTCTAAAGTCGATTTCCCCAAATTCGACGGTAGAAATGTTCATGAGTGGTTGTACCGTTGTGAGAATTTCTTCCGGCTTGACGAAACGGCACCAGATTCGAAGGTCAGGCTAGCTTCAATTCATTTGGAGGGCTTGGCTCTCCAATGGCATCTGAATTACATACGACGCAAGTTTGATATCTACCCGAGCTGGACTCAATACGTTGTTGACGTTACTGCTCGCTTCAGAGATGCTAACGAGGACCCGTTATCTTCATTGATCCAAGTCAAGCAAACTGGTAAAGTGCAGGAGTATATTGATGCATTCGAATTAGCACAAACTCAAGTATCTCTTCTCCCTGAACATGCTCTCAGCATCTTTTTATCTGGTCTGGAACATAATACGCAGATGCAGGTCCGTATGTTCAATCCTACGGATATAGCTCATGCTGCAAATTTAGCAAGACTGTATGAGTCTTCTAAAGCACCTGTGATTCACACAAACCCTAGGTTTCAAACAAATTCTAGCTCATACAACAACTACCAGAAAAATCCTTCCAATCTTACCAAGCCACCAAACCAGAATCCCCCACAAACCCAGAAAACACCTTCAACCCAGAGCCAAACAGCCAACCAGAACCCTAAACAATTTAATCCCCGAAACGCCAGACCTTATACCTTTGCTCAGATGGAAGAAAGAAAAGCCAAAGGCCTGTGTATGTACTGTGAGGAACCTTTCACCCCAGGACACCAATTGAAACATAGAAAGGCCCAAATGTTTATGTTGGAGATGGATGATGAAGGTGAGGATAGTGAAGAGGGTGA